>BMAU01003968.1:0-29515 GCA_019973935.1 Trichonephila clavipes | reverse complement strand
TTATATCAGTATTTTACACCTCGCAGGATTCTGAAGCACAAAATTGATCAAAACTTACAAAATTAATTTTACATGGTATAAAAATGTTCACTTTTGAAGTTATACTAACTTTTCAGAAATTTAAAAGAAAAAAAAATAATTTTTAAATACAATTATAACGAAAATTTTAAAATTTTAAGAAAATGAATTGAAATTCAAATAAAAATTCAATTAGTTTTTTTTTTTTTTTTTGAAAATTGATGTATAAGTTATGAAGAGTCTTATTTTGAACACGTGTATAAAATTTCAAATTGATATCATAAATAGTTTCTGAGAAATCCTGCGCAGAAGCTAAAATTATTGGTTTTTTTATGAAAAATATGAAGTTAAAGGTAAGAAAGAGATAGGGTTTTCGTTTAAATTTCACTACTACTTTTCCTCAATAATTTCGGAAGTTTTCACAGTATCAACACAATTTTAGTACCAAAATACTCAAAAATATGGAGGCTTTAACACATATGTTTTTGAACAAAATTGAAAACATTTGCAATTTAAGAGTCCTGTGAGCCCTTAAATTTATTTATTAAAAATTCAGAGTCGATTTTCCACGCCTATGATGGCAGGGGAAAAAAGATGCACAAGAAATTATCCCACTTCCTTTTCTTCTTCGAGTGAGTGTTTATTGACGTCGCTGGAGAGAACAACACGAAGGCTGCGTAATTTTAAGCCCCAGTCATCAAATTGCTTGAAGTGCAATTTTTCTCCCAATCGATTCATTTTGAAGGTAATGTTCATAGTAGGGTTGCACGTTACATCTATCGAGGCTCAATGTCCTGCCATTGGTGTGGTGTGGTAGTTAGGAGAGGCTTTAGCGGCTCAAGTGTCGTCCTCGTCCCTGACCGAGATCCAAAGTTATGAGGTCCGTTGCCCTCGTGTTGCTTTAGAGTACGACGTTAATGTAATCCCCCTCCTCACTCACTCAAAGGAGTCGGTACATGTTCGATTTATGTTTAAATTACAAAATACGAGCTCCTGTATAATCTACATATGACAACATCTTTGAGAACTGAATTGAAACGAATATAAGTCTTATCTTTGAATAAATGCGAATAAAAAAAAAAAAAAAATACTTTCGGTAAACTATTAAATGATCTGATCAAATACTCAAGATCGAGATTTTTCTTATAAAAATGCCTTTTTAATCCTTTCACGGCCACAAAGCTAAAATACACTTTTCTGTGATAAAGTACTTGATAAATGTAATGTTCATATCCTCTATAAACATTATTTTGTCACAAAAAAAAAATCTCTGATCACGGGTTTTGTTCCTGGGTGGTGGTTAGACGTTATAGCCACTCGCACTTAAGACATTTAACTTACTTTTCAGGACAGAAATAATGAATCCTATTACAATAAACTTTTTATGAAAAATTAGCATTTATTCAATAACAATTAACTATTCAATAACAATTAAATACAAAATACAAGTGCAATAAAATAATAATAGAATAATTGTATAATATGGAATATATATATATATATATATATATATATATATATATATATATATACTTACTAAAATATACACTGAAATTGGTATATAACCATGTTTTATATTTTATTTAATTTTAGTATAAAAATTTAGTAATAAACTAATATTTTGAGGATTGGAGTTAGTTATTTCACAAAACTGATGAGCTATTTACTGTGAAACTTTTGAAAGAAAGTAGGACCATTTACTTGAAGTCACAGCGGTACGCACAGAAAAGCTATAATAGAAGATTTTCGAACCCAAGAATCTTATATCATATATTGTAAACAAAGTTTGTTTATATTTCTACCCCCAACATTCTCACGTGATTCTAAATACTCTCTGGAGTGGAGGAAAAGTGGAAACTTCAAAGTCATTTTTCTGTTCTATGTGGGCAGTGGATAGAACCTCTATCCACATATAAAAGCTTTCCAAAACCTAAATAAAACCTTTTTTTATTTGCACATTTGGTTAATTCATTCAGATGAGAGAAAGTATACTTAAGACTACTCGAAATTTTTTTCACAAAAAAAAGATTTTATTTATATTAATCAAAAATACAATTTGTAGATTTACACCGAGAAAGACTGCTTCTAACTACCCATCAGAGGGCATGAAATGCAACAAAAGATATCGTGCTGCCATCTGTATCGATTTTTATGTGTTTTAGCTTCTATTAACGCATGTAGATAGACTAAAATATCCACCGTCCACTTGGAGAAAAATTTTAATTATGTGGCTAGACCTATTAGCCACTGCCCGCGAAAGGGTTAATTTTTTTTATTCAAGGCAAATCTTCTTGGACTTTTTTGGTTTACAACAAATATGAATAGCTTTATATACACAAGTCTCTTCAGATGCATAAAAGATAAAATCAAATTAATAACTTTAATGAATTATATTTAGCCTTTTCGTACAACATTTAATGAAAAACTTTTGAGTAATATGTAACAATGAAAAATATTGCAGCTAGTGGGCATGCAGGTTGAGTCCATTTATGACCATTTTTTGTTAAATTCATTACCAAATATACTTTTGAGATATATTACATCTATTAGGGAGATAATTTTTTACAGTAATACTACCGGTTGATTCAAAAATGTGACCAATTTTAGAGTATCATAAATTTTTACTGAATAAAGTTATTTACATGAAATTTTCAGTGTATATGTAGATTCCTTTTAGTATAGTGCACTTTTACGTAAGCGTTTAGGCTAAGCCAAAGGAGATTTTTCAAACATTTTTGGTAGGATCTTTATTACTTCCTCTTAGGCGGCTTTTTGAATCCCTTGCAGTGCTCTTACTTTGCATCTATTTAATTGTTATTGTTGGGTTTTTTCAGTATCACCATTAAAAATATTCGCAAGGGACCACAGTCAGGAGTAATGATAGCTCTTTTCTCAGATGAAAGAAAAGTTTTTTTTTTTTGCTATCTTTCAGACATTTTATACTTGATTTTGCAGTATGTCTTGGTGTAGAGAGAATCTTATAGTAAAATAAAAAATTTTCTCAAAGGTAGATAGGTTTACTTTCTTTGATCATGTACTTCAAACTATTTTCGGATAGTATGTAGCATGAATTTTAGTCCTTGGTTCTGCACAAAATGGTTTTTTTAAGCCTTGAGAGGACATTCCCATCCTTACCATAACACCTAACGACCACCTTGCCTTTTGCAAAACAGCTGCGTCTTTGCGACACTTTTCACGTGAAATATGTTGTTTCTTTGTTTCAGCAGTTGTTGATGACAGATGAAACAATGTTTCATCGAAAGTTATCCATATTTTCTATATAACTTTGTATAACATTAAATACAGAGGCCAAGAGCGTTTTCTCTCGGTTTTCTACAGTATTTGCGAACTTTTGATGACAGACTGGCTCATTCACTTTTTATCGCCAATTTTCTTTACCTGACGACGAACTATTGATTGCGATACCTGCAGTTTCTTTGCTAAAGTTCTTTGAGAAGGAGGATTTTCCACACATGATGTCTTTTTCGACACTTCTTTTCTTTTCTTTTTTTCATTTAAGTCTTCCTTTCGTTCATATTTTTTTCCTGGAGCTTTTGATTGCCAGCTGAATGTGTTTCTTTTCGAAGTTTAGATGGTAATACATAAGAAAAATATATTTTCTGATTTTTAAATGATTCGTTTATAACAGTATTTGAGCAACCATCCTTCAAAAGCTTTAAAATGTCATTTCGGCCGAGGATCTAATTTCGGTACCATAATTTACTCCCACTAATAAAAATGGTTAGATTAGTAACTCAAATGTTTCATTTTTAAGGATAAAACCGGTAGTAAAACAATTGTTCATCATAAATAGTTATATTCTTTTGAAATTGTCACACTTAGTTTGAATCAACCGGGTTTTTTTAACGTAAAAGAAAAAAACTATGAGACATTTTCTCTTTTTTCTTCTTTCATCTTATGCATTTTATGAAAAGAACACATTTTTAAAGATTAACTCTATCATAAATATGATAGTATTCTATCATTTTCTATATATTTCAATCACAATTGTCTTAAGAACATTCCTTGATGTATAAAAAGGAAAATTTTAGACAAAAAAAAATATCTATAATGAAAATCTATTTAATATGAAAACATTATAATATTTGGAATCTGAAACATTCCACGTGTAGTTATTTTTCCTTCTTCTAACTCAAATTAATACATATTGACACTGAAATTTGTTAAAAGTTATTGTTAGGGATTTTAAATTAATTTTAATAGTAATTATATATTAATTCCGATTCACGTTGTTCTTAAACAATTCACTTAGTTATGGCGCCAATGTATGTGTGTGTCTCACATCAAGCTTCCCCTCAAAACACACTAATAAATAAGTACGAGATTATGCGCTTCCGCGGAAGTGTTTGAATATTTATATAACAAGTTCACATCTATATATATAATACGATGAATACTTTTACGACCAATTTTAATATAGAAAATATTTAAGGAATAGGAAACCTAGAAATATATATCTAATATTTGAACACGTCAAAAGAAGGAATTTTCTCAAACACTTCCCCAAATCAACGTCGACCTTCAACATACTGTAACGTTTGAAAGAATAACGGTAGCGTATTCTTGGTTAATTTAAATATGGAATTTATTTACGTCACACAACTATTGAATATTATTTACAGAATGATACAATACAGTTATTAAAGTTAATTATAGATTGTTAGAGTCCACTATTTTGTGAGAGGAAGATTCGTTGGCCACCGCTCGCGTGCAAGTTCAAAGAACCTCTCCCCCTCATCTTCCGGTCGACAAGCTAGATTCCTCGGTGGTCAAAAGGGGTTGCGTTGCAGCTGCAGATGCACGTATGTGTCGGGTCCACAAAGAAACCAACTAGATGTTGATGTTTTGGAGAAGTGACGTTACAGCTCTCGCCCTCTCTTATAGAACTTTTCCGTTGAGAAAAGTTTAATGGAATGACGATGAGACAACTGACAGATTACCGACACATCCCTTCATCAAGCACCACTATATTTCTGAGCTGCAATTTTAACTACTAAAGAAAACACTGAACTAAATTTGAATTACTTATTTCTAGTGAGTGAGTGTTCTTGCTAGGGAACTTACACAAATCCATATTACGAAAAACGATCAATAGCAATGTAAGAAAACATACTATAACATCAAATAAAAATACAAACACTCCTATCACAATGCCTATTATCAATTATACAAACAACATGTTACATCAAATGCTAGTGTAAGACCTTAAACATAAAATATTCTTCGCCACGATACTTAATAAAAATTATACTAACGACATGTTGATACGATATGCGAAGTGTACAACCTTACACACAATATTTTTCACAATATGCCTCTTGCGTAAACTTAATACTCATGTATATTTTAAAACCCTATACACAAAATTAAGCATATTAATACATTTGCTTTTCATGGCTTTATCTTTTGACACGCATCTCCATTCGATATGATATACAATACTAGTAAATAAATAAAATTAATACAATTATTAATCTTTAACTAAAAAAACATTATAAGCAACAATTATTATTCATGAGCAAGAGAACATTGTTAACAAGTCCTAATTATCTATCACCGATCTGCTGAGACTATCTGCATTTTTGTGACTTTTACCCGACCGATGTACAATTCTAAAATTATATGGTTGCAAAGCCAAAGCCCATCGAATCAATCTAGGGTTAGAACTAACGTTTCTATTCAACCACACCAACGGGTTGTGATCGGTCATAACTAAAAGGAATTTCCATCTAAGTATTAATGTAACCTTTTATTGCGAAAACAATACTAGCACATTCCTTCTCTGTCGTACAATAACGCTTCTCTACCTCTGAAAATTTCTTACTCAGGTAAAGGATTGGATGCTCCTCACCTTGTTCATTTAATTGAGTTAAAACTAATCCCATACCTGCGTTTGAAGCGTCCGTTTGAACAATGAATACTCGTTCAAAATTTGGCGCGTACAAGACGGGCTTATTAATTAGTTTCCCTTTAGTTCTCGAAATGCGTTTTCACACTCGGTCATCCACGTAATTTCTCCCTTCTTTGCTCTTCCCTTCAACGCATCCGTCAACGGAGCAGCGATTACCGAGAACAGATTTATATATTTTTGGTAATAACCCGCTAGACCTAAGAAAGCACGTATTTGGGTTTTCGTGCGAGGGGTAGGGAACTCTAGAACAGCCTGAACTGTGATCTCGGAAGGTGCGAAAACCCTGACCCACAATGTGACCCAAAAATTTGACATTTTTTGTTGCGCAAACTTACACTTTTGAAGGTTTTATCGTTAACTTAGCTCTCTTTTATTCTCTGCAGAACCGTTTCTATATGTTTTAATGTGCGACTCCAAGTATCTGAGAAATTGCGATACCGTCTAGATACGGGACAATGAAATCCTCTAGTCCGTTAAGTAATTCAGCCATGAGTTTACTAAAGAAATATGGAGCATTCTTTAACGAAACTCATCCTTAGGGGTCTGTATGTACCAAAGCTAGTACAGAAGGCTGCGTATCGCTGTGCAGTTTTACTCAAAGGTATTTGCCAATATCCCTTAGATAGGTCTAAGACGGTAATAAATTTAGCCGCCGATACTTTTTCTACACGTTCTTCGATATTCGGAAGAGGAAAATATATATTCCGTTCTAATGATCCCGTTTAATTTCCTGTAATCTATACATGGACGAGGTTCTTTCCCAGCTACCTCAACTAAAATCATAGGGGACATGTAATCCGATTCTCCTACCTCAATGATTCCTAATTTTAACATTCGGTTAACTTCGTTTTTAGATTTCATTTTGTCGGTGCGACATTCGATAGGGCTTCGTCCTAACTGGTTGATCGTTAACTAACTGGATTTCGTGTTCAACCAGATTAGTTAAACCGGGATTGTTTGAAAAACAATTAGAGTATTTACTTAATAATTCGCGCAGTCGATCCATTTGTTTGTCGTGAAGGTGTTTGTTCAACTCGCTAGCCTGGATTACGTCCTCGAAATCATAAAGGAGAGAATTGTTTTCTAAGTATGGGATTTCTAATTCTGGTCTGTGAGAGAGTTTTTGTTTCATCATTAATAATTACGTTAACGTGTTCTGGCCTTTTGTAATATGGTTTTAGCATATTTATATGATAGATTTGAGATGTTTCGCGTCTGCCGGGGATTTCGACTAAATAGTTCGTTTCCGAAATTTTATTTAAAATTGTCCCAGGACCTATCCACTGCACTGCTAATTTATTTGCTCTGGATGTAGCTAACACACTAGGACTAAATCCCCATCCTTAAATTCACGTTTTACTGCGTTTTTATCATACCAAGTTTTCCGCTTAACTTGCATTTCCTCCATTTTATTTATAGCTACTTTTTGACATCTTTTTAATCTTTTTATTAACTTAAACATATATTCAGTGACGAGATCACCTTCTTCTTCCGATTCCATCCAATGTTCCATTACTAACGTCTCTGGGGTTCGCAAATTTTTCCCATACACCAACTCTGACGGTGTATACCTGTACTTTTCGTGAGATACAGTTCGTAACGCTAAAAGAATTGACGGAAGATGTTTGTCCCATTCGGAGCCTGCATCTAAACATAAGACTCGTAAGAGTCGTTTTAACGTTCGATGAAATCGCTCAACAGGGTTACTTTGTGGATGATACACAGAACTATGCCTGACAAGTATTCCGAATCTTTCAAAAAACTCGGTAGTCAGGCACTAGTAAAAGAAGTACCCTGGTCACATTGTATTTCACGGGAAACCCCATCCGACTAAAGATGTTTAACAGCACATCTGTGACACTAACGGAATTAATATCAGACACTGGAATAGCTTCAGGGAATTTTGATGACACGCAAATGGCCGTGATAAGATATCGATTCCCTTTAGATGTGATCGAGAGAGGCCCACACGCATTAATATTGTTGCGTTTTCGGGGATTCGAAATCATTGAAGCCGAAGAGCGGAATCAAACAATTTTATTCTTGGCCAAAACAGTCCTCCACAAATTGTAGAACAGTTTGAGAAATTCACGTACAATCGATGAAAATACTGATAACACAGATGCAATACACTAACAAAAACAATAGCAAACACTCAGCACAAAAATAATGACTCAATAAAAGCAATAACACACGCACTATGCAATCGTCTCTCTCAAGCAGAGAGGTATCACTTGCATGAAAGCTGAGATCTGACTAACTAACTAGCCGGCTCGGGCCCTTTTATACCTTTCGGTCAGAAACCTCTGGCACTTGCCAGAATAATCTAGAAATAGAAAGATCTAGCAAAATCCGGAAGGTATGAGAAAAGCTCAATACATAGTGTTACAATACCGCGATAGGGTTGCCAGACAGGGTTATTAGGAGCAGGGTTGCCATGGTCGCCAAGCTTATCGGCCACATTTGGCGACATATCGCCAAATTTGGCGCCAAAAATTAAGTCGCCAAATCCGTCGCCAACTTGGCGCTAGCTGCAATATTTGGCGAGTTTACCATTTAAACCAATGTTAAAGCATGGGGGCCGTGCAATGCAGTGGAAATGATATTACAGGTAGACAGGGTTGAAATCACATTAGATACGACAAATTAGACTGTAGAAATGAACACAAATGAGTAGAAACAATTAGAATAAGACTAAATTCGTAACATTGCCCCCCTCTCAAGAACTGCACGTCCCGGGCAGTACAACCCTTCATCAGACGTTAACATAATAATAAAGCAATTGATTAAAAACAATTAAACATGTAACAAACATGTAATACATAGTACAAAATAAACACCTAATGCATAGTACAAAATAAACACGTAATGCATAGTAGAAAATAAACACTTACAAAACAATATACAAAATTATTTACAAGATTATTTACACACTAACTTATTTATACAAGACCATGGTCAAAATAAATTACACGATAATTGACACACTAAGAATTATGGCCATAATATGGAGCAAGCCTGTCGTAATGAACGACTCTAGGCTTCGAATTCGTTGACTTACGGATCCGGATTACGACGTCGTTTATTATCTTTAAAATTGTATAAGGACCGTCCCAATGCGATTGTAGCTTAGGAGAAAGTCCTTTGCGTCGAGTCGGGTTGTAGAACCACACCTTGTCACCTTCCTTGAATTGATGTCCTGTGGCTTTTGTGTCGTACCGAGTCTTCATCTTCTCCGTCCTCAGGTTGATCCGTTCTCGAGCCAAATTGTGTACATCTTCAAAACGTGCCTGGAGATTCTGCACGTACTCCTCAGGCGATGAAGGTGTATCCGGAGGGCGACCAAACAGCAGGTCACAAGGGAGACGAAGATCCCGGCCAAAAAGCATCTGGGATGGTGAATATCCGGTAGTCTCGTGAACGGCGCTGCGGTACGCTAGCAGAAAGAGAGGAACTTTCTGGTCCCAGTCTTGTTGGTTCTTGGAGACCATCAGTGAGAGGTTATTCAGGATGGTACGATTAAACCTCTCCACCATGCCATCTGACTGTGGGTGCAAAGGTGTGGTCTTGGTCTTGTCAATTCCGAGTAGTTCACAGACCCCCTTCAATACCGCAGAGATGAAATTTCTTCCCCTGATCGGAATGAAGTTGAAGAGGTGCCCCATATCTCGATATCCAGTGCTGCACTACAGCCTCCGCCACGGTGGGGGCTTCCTGATCCGGAATGGGGTACACTTCGGGCCATTTCGTGAAGTAGTCCATGACAACAAGTAGGTACTTATTACCAGACGCAGTCCTTGGCAGAGGTCCTAGGATATCCGAAAGCGATACGTTCGAAGGGTGCTCCAACATTGTAGCGATGCAGCTTCCCTCGGCTACGTATCTTTGGCCCCTTCCGAGCTGAACAGGCATCACAGGACTTGCACCACTGTTCCACGTCAGCTCTCACTTTACCCCAGAAGAATCGCTCTCGAACTCGGTGCAAAGTTTTCATGACGCCGAAATGACCTCCTGTTGGGCTGCCATGCAATTCTTTGAGTACCTCTGGGATACGAGATCGAGGAAGTACTAATTGCCACCTGAATGTCTTTCCATCCTCTGATTCGAATTTTCGGTATAGAACACCATTCCTGAGATGTAGAGAATTCCAGAGGGGCCCAATACTGCTTAGTTGTAGGACTATAAGCCGAGATGTCCTGCCAACTTGGTTTATTGCTGGAAGACTCCATAAACTCTATAAGGGGTTTAATATCAGGATCCGCCATCTGGTCTTCTCGAACTTTCTCGTCACTCCAGGGATCGGGTGGCGTCGCTGTTGAAGTTGTTATCTGGCGTATAGCATAGTCATATTTGGTCTCTACTCTGGAACAATGACGACAATTTTCTGGGCATGGTCTTCTTGAAAGGGCATCAGCATTTCCATGCGAGGAGCTTTTACGATGTCTGATGTCAAAGTAATACTCGTTGAGCCGTTGTATCCATCTGGCTACCTGGCCTTCAGTATTTCTAAAATTCATTAGCCAGGTTAAAGAGGCATGATCGGTACGTAGAAGAAATTTTTGGCCATAGAGATAGTGATGGAAATGCTCGATGGCTTTCACAATAGCCAGTAGCTCTTTTCGAGTGACACAATAATTTCTTTCCGGTTTCGATAAACACTTACTCCAATAAGCTACGACTCGTTCCTGGCCATCTATTTCCTGAGATAATACTGCTCCGACACTCTCATTACTGGCATCAGTGTCCAAGATAAATGGCTTGTCGGTTGTGGATATATTAAGATCGGTGAAGACGTCAAAGCTTCTTTAAGCTGGAGGAAGGAATCTTCACATTCTTTTGTCCACTGAAACTTTTGTTTACTTTCTGTTAGCTTGTGCAAGGGTCTTGCGATGTTAGAGAACCCTTTCACAAACTTTCGGTAATAAGTACATAGTCCCAGGAAGCTTCGCAGCTCACGGAGGTTTTCAGGGCGTTTCCAATTCTTTACGGCGGACACTTTTTCGGGGTCCGTACGAACACCTTCTGCAGAGATGATGTGTCCCAGATAATTGACTTCTTTCTGGAAGAACTTGCATTTCGAAGGGTTTAGCTTCAAGTTAGCGTCGCTTAATTTTGATAACACCTTCCGGATATTTTGAAGATGTTCTTCAAACGTACGCCCTCCTATTATGACGTCATCCAGGTAAATAAGGCAAGCTTCAAAAGTCAGACCCTTTAGCACGGTCTCCATCAGGCGCTCGAAAGTAGCTGGCGCATTGCAGAGCCCGAACGGCATGACTTTGAACTGCCATAGTCCTTGGCCGGAAGTGAATGCTGTTTTTCTCTATCTTCGGGATGGATCTCCACTTGCCAGTATCCGCTCTTTAAATCTAAAGTCGAGAACCATTTATGACCGGAAAGGGTATCCAGGGTGTCATCTATCCTTGGAAGAGGGTAGCTGTCCTTCTTGGTGACGTCGTTAAGTTTTCGATAGTCCACGCAAAATCTTGTGGAGCCATCTTTCTTACGAACCAAGACGATTGGAGATGCCCACGGACTCGAAGACGGTTCTATGATGTCATTTTCCTGCATCTCTCGTAGTAATATTCCGACCTCTTCCTGTTTAGCAAACGGCAAGCGTCTTGGGTGCTGTTTAATCGGCGGATGGTCTGCTGTATCAATTCTGTGTTGTGTCACTGTCGTATGGCCAATATCGCTACTGTTTCTAGAAAAACACGTCTTCAAATTCTTGGAACAGTCTTTCTGCGGAGCTTTTCTGTTCGGGGGACAATTCAGCATTTTCTATAAGGTCGGGAGTCAACTGTTGAGGCGAGTTGGATAGGAGCAAGCTCGAACTTTTGCAGACACACGTTACTGGACTGCAGGTTGCCAACACTTCACCTTTCTGGAACACTCTAGGTTTTTCAGTTACGTTGCAAATTCTTACCGGGATAGTTTTTCTGGAAAGGTCCACTAGCGTCGAAGCTATTAGCAATCCATTCGCTTTCTTTTCCGCAGATCCAATTAGGCCAGAGTTGAAACTCACATCGTTACCGATGTATCCAGGTACTATGATTTCAGTCCTTGGGGAATGGTAATATTCTCGTTAGCGGTTACCTGTCGAATAGATTCTGTCCTGTGTTTAATTTTGAATATAGTGACTTCTTCGTGTATGGAACGTAATTCGTTCTTGTTGAAGTCTAGAGTGAAACCATGCTCCTTTAGAAAGTCCAGTCCAAGAATGAAAGGGTCTGCAATATCTGCGACATACACAGCATGTTGGTAGGTAGTGTCTCCAAACCTGATTTTGACTTTTAATTTTCCGTGAATATCAATCTTTTCCCCGTCACGGTCTGTAGCACCACGCGGGGTGGGGTCCAGATAAGTTTCTCTTTAATTTTTTTTGAGCCAGATCGTTCCGAATGATAGACACATTGGCTCCTGTATCGATGATCATGTTGCAGGGAAGCTCGTTAACATGTCCCATTATAAAAATTCCATTCTCACCGGTACTCTTTGTCGAAATTTGACACACTTGAAAATGGGGCTTTCCAAAATCTGGCAACCTCCGCCCCACGAGGGGTGGCCATTAATTAGTTTTCCGACACCTCCTTCTGGGAGGCGCTTATTAGTTTCAGCGCCTTGGCGTGCCCGGCAGCTTCTCTGCAGATGCCCTTCTCGACCGCAGGTCCAGCATTTAAGGGTCTTCTTCCCGTCTGCTTTCTGGGACATCAAAGACTCAACTCTATTCAAGAAGCTTCTCATCTGTCGCTCTAACCGCTCCACACCTGAGTTCGACGTGTCCGATTCGTTGACGGCTCGTATGGGGTGTCTGTCCTTTCGTGTTGCTTGCTGGGCTGCCTCGAATTTCATAGCAAACACTAGGGCCCCCTTTAAGTCCTTGAGATCCGCCATTCGGAGAGCTTTCTGGATTTCGGATCACGCACCCCGTCGATGAAGTGTTGCAGCGCCAGGACTTCTCTTACTTCAGTCGGACAGTCAGAAAACGCCAAGTGAGAAAGCCTCTCGACGTCCGTCGCCAGTTCTTGGAGCGTTTCGGACACTTTCTGCTGCCGTAGTGACTTCAGCTGGAGTCTGCTGTAATCCTTCACACATTTCTCTCGAAGCGTAACTCCAGAGCATTAACGAGCGTCGAAATCCAGCCGCTGTGTTTCCGGCAAAGTTTGCAAAATGTCAGCAGCGTCGGCTCGAAGAGAAGCAGCTAACTGGCAGGCCTTGGTCTGGGAGTCCCACTGGTTTGCATCCGCCACTATGGAGAATTGGGTCTTATACACCTGCCAAGAGGACTTTCCGTCATATGTAGAAAGCTTGATGGAAGGCTTGGAATAAGGAGCTTGAAACTTAAATTCATCCCCTTGACCAGTCATGACTTTCTGCTTCAATTTCTAGTTTGCTCTCCATATCTTCGAATTTATTTTCAAATTTGTTCTCTATATCCACAAATTTGTTTTCGAATTTATTTTTCCACCGACTCGATTCTTCCTTCCATTTCTTCAAATTTCTTGTCCATAGTCGTCAATTTGTCGCCAATGCCCTTCAAATCACTTTTTCAACTCTTCCTTGTTCGCGGTCAACTCGTCCATATTTCATTTCGTTTACGCCCATATTGGCATTCATGCTGGTCAAGTCCGATTTCATTTCGCCCATATTGGCATTCATTTCAGTCAATTTTTCTAGAAGAGTCTGGAACTGGGCCTCCATCGCTCTTGTTGTTGGCATTCAACCCACTTCTGACACCAATTTGTTGCGTTTTCGGGGATTCGAAATGATTGAAGCCGAAGAGCGGAATCCAAAACAATTTTATTCTTGGCCAAAACAGTCCTCCACAAATTGTAGAACAGTTTGAGAAATTCACGTACAATCGATGAAAATACTGATAACACAGATGCAATACACTAACAAAAACAATAGCAAACACTCAGCACAAAAATAATGACTCAATAAAAGCAATAACACACGCACTATGCAATCGTCTCTCTCAAGCAGAGAGGTATCACTTGCATGAAAGCTGAGATCTGACTAACTAACTAGCCGGCTCGGGCCCTTTATACCTTTCGGTCAGAAACCTCTGGCACTTGCCAGAATAATCTAGAAATAGAAAGATCTAGCAAATCCGGAAGGTATGAGAAAAGCTCAATACATAGTGTTACAATACCGCGATAGGGTTGCCAGACAGGGTTATTAGGAGCAGGGTTGCCATGGTCGCCAAGCTTATCGCCCACATTTGGCGATATATCGCCAAATTTGGCGCCAAAAATTAAGTCGCCAAATCCGTCGCCAACTTGGCGCTAGCTGCAATATTTGGCGAGTTTACCATTTAAACCAATGTTAAAGCATGGGGCCGTGCAATGCAGTGGAAATGATATTACAGGTAAACAGGGTTGAAATCACATTAGATACGACAAATTAGACTGTAGAAATGAACACAAATGAGTAGAAACAATTAGAATAAGACTAAATTCGTAACATTGCCCCCCCTCTCAAGAACTGCACGTCCCGGGCAGTACAACCCTTCATCAGACGTTAACATAATAATAAAGCAATTGATTAAAAACAATTAAACATGTAACAAACATGTAATACATAGTACAAAATAAACACCTAATGCATAGTACAAAATAAACACGTAATGCATAGTAGAAAATAAACACTTACAAAACAATATACAAAATTATTTACAAGATTATTTACACACTAACTTATTTATACAAGACCATGGTCAAAATAAATTACACGATAATTGACACACTAAGAATTATGGCCATAATATGGAGCAAGCCTGTCGTAATGAACGACTCTAGGCTTCGAATTCGTTGACTTACGGATCCGGATTACGACGTCGTTTATTATCTTTAAAATTGTATAAGGACCGTCCCAATGCGATTGTAGCTTAGGAGAAAGTCCTTTGCGTCGAGTCGGGTTGTAGAACCACACCTTGTCACCTTCCTTGAATTGATGTCCTGTGGCTTTTGTGTCGTACCGAGTCTTCATCTTCTCCGTCCTCAGGTTGATCCGTTCTCGAGCCAAATTGTGTACATCTTCAAAACGTGCCTGGAGATTCTGCACGTACTCCTCAGGCGATGAAGGTGTATCCGGAGGGCGACCAAACAGCAGGTCACAAGGGAGACGAAGATCCCGGCCAAAAAGCATCTGGGATGGTGAATATCCGGTAGTCTCGTGAACGGCGCTGCGGTACGCTAGCAGAAAGAGAGGAACTTTCTGGTCCCAGTCTTGTTGGTTCTTGGAGACCATCAGTGAGAGGTTATTCAGGATGGTACGATTAAACCTCTCCACCATGCCATCTGACTGTGGGTGCAAAGGTGTGGTCTTGGTCTTGTCAATTCCGAGTAGTTCACAGACCCCTTCAATACCGCAGAGACGAAATTTCTTCCTGATCGGAATGAAGTTGAAGAGGTACCCCATATCTCGATATCCAGTGCTGCACTACAGCCTCCGCCACGGTGGGGGCTTCCTGATCCGGAATGGGGTACACTTCGGGCCATTTCGTGAAGTAGTCCATGACAACAAGTAGGTACTTATTACCAGACGCAGTCCTTGGCAGAGGTCCTAGGATATCGAAAGCGATACGTTCGAAGGGTGCTCCAACATTGTAGCGATGCAGCTTCCTCGGCTACGTATCTTTGGCCCCTTCCGAGCTGAACAGGCATCACAGGACTTGCACCACTGTTCCACGTCAGCTCTCACTTTTACCCCAGCAGAATCGCTCTCGAACTCGGTGCAAAGTTTTCATGACGCCGAAATGACCTCTGTTGGGCTGCCATGCAATTCTTTGAGTACCTCTGGGATACGAGATCGAGGAAGTACTAATTGCCACCTGAATGTCTTTCCATCCTCTGATTCGAATTTTCGGTATAGAACACCATTCCTGAGATGTAGAGAATTCCAGAGGGCCCAATACTGCTTAGTTGTAGGACTATAAGCCGAGATGTCCTGCCAACTTGGTTTATTGCTGGAAGACTCCATAAACTCTATAAGGGGTTTAATATCAGGATCCGCCATCTGGTCTTCTCGAACTTTCTCGTCACTCCAGGGATCGGGTGGCGTCGCTGTTGAAGTTGTTATCTGGCGTATAGCATAGTCATATTTGGTCTCTACTCTGGAACAATGACGACAATTTTCTGGGCATGGTCTTCTTGAAAGGGCATCAGCATTTCCATGCGAGGAGCCTTTACGATGTCTGATGTCAAAGTAATACTCGTTGAGCCGTTGTATCCATCTGGCTACCTGGCCTTCAGTATTTCTAAAATTCATTAGCCAGGTTAAAGAGGCATGATCGGTACGTAGAAGAAATTTTTGGCCATAGAGATAGTGATGGAAATGCTCGATGGCTTTCACAATAGCCAGTAGCTCTTTTCGAGTGACACAATAATTTCTTTCCGGTTTCGATAAACACTTACTCCAATAAGCTACGACTCGTTCCTGGCCATCTATTTCCTGAGATAATACTGCTCCGACACTCTCATTACTGGCATCAGTGTCCAAGATAAATGGCTTGTCCGGTTGTGGATATATTAAGATCGGTGAAGACGTCAAAGCTTCTTTAAGCTGGAGGAAGGAATCTTCACATTCTTTTGTCCACTGAAACTTTTGTTTACTTTCTGTTAGCTTGTGCAAGGGTCTTGCGATGTTAGAGAACCCTTTCACAAACTTTCGGTAATAAGTACATAGTCCCAGGAAGCTTCGCAGCTCACGGAGGTTTTCAGGGCGTTTCAATTCTTTACGGCGGACACTTTTTTTTGGGGTCCGTACGAACACCTTCTGCAGAGATGATGTGTCCCAGATAATTGACTTCTTTCTGGAAGAACTTGCATTTCGAAGGGTTTAGCTTCAAGTTAGCGTCGCTTAATTTTGATAACACCTTCCGGATATTTTGAAGATGTTCTTCAAACGTACGCCCTCCTATTATGACGTCATCCAGGTAAATAAGGCAAAGCTTCAAAAGTCAGACCCTTTAGCACGGTCTCCATCAGGCGCTCGAAAGTAGCTGGCGCATTGCAGAGCCCGAACGGCATGACTTTGAACTGCCATAGTCCTTGGCCGGAAGTGAATGCTGTTTTTTCTCTATCTTCGGGATGGATCTCCACTTGCCAGTATCCGCTCTTTAAATCTAAAGTCGAGAACCATTTATGACCGGAAAGGGTATCCAGGGTGTCATCTATCCTTGGAAGAGGGTAGCTGTCCTTCTTGGTGACGTCGTTAAGTTTTCGATAGTCCACGCAAAATCTTGTGGAGCCATCTTTCTTACGAACCAAGACGATTGGAGATGCCCACGGACTCGAAGACGGTTCTATGATGTCATTTTCCTGCATCTCTCGTAGTAATATTCCGACCTCTTCCTGTTTAGCAAACGGCAAGCGTCTTGGGTGCTGTTTAATCGGCGGATGGTCTGCTGTATCAATTCTGTGTTGTGTCACTGTCGTATGGCCAATATCGCTACTGTTTCTAGAAAACACGTCTTCAAATTCTTGGAACAGTCTTTCTGCGGAGCTTTTCTGTTCGGGGGACAATTCAGCATTTTCTATAAGGTCGGGAGTCAACTGTTGAGGCGAGTTGGATAGGAGCAAGCTCGAACTTTTGCAGACACACGTTACTGGACTGCAGGTTGCCAACACTTCACCTTTCTGGAACACTCTAGGTTTTCAGTTACGTTGCAAATTCTTACCGGGATAGTTTTTCTGGAAAGGTCCACTAGCGTCGAAGCTATTAGCAATCCATTCGCTTTCTTTTCCGCAGATCCAATTAGGCCAGAGTTGAAACTCACATCGTTACCGATGTATCCAGGTACTATGATTTCAGTCCTTGGGGAATGGTAATATTCTCGTTAGCGGTTACCTGTCGAATAGATTCTGTCCTGTGTTTAATTTTGAATATAGTGACTTCTTCGTGTATGGAACGTAATTCGTTCTTGTTGAAGTCTAGAGTGAAACCATGCTCCTTTAGAAAGTCCAGTCCAAGAATGAAAGGGTCTGCAATATCTGCGACATACACAGCATGTTGGTAGGTAGTGTCTCCAAACCTGATTTTGACTTTTAATTTTCCGTGAATATCAATCTTTTCCCCGTCACGGTCTGTAGCACCACGCGGGGTGGGGTCCAGATAAGTTTCTCTTTTAATTTTTGAGCCAGATCGTTCCGAATGATAGACACATTGGCTCCTGTATCGATGATCATGTTGCAGGGAAGCTCGTTAACATGTCCCATTATAAAAATTCCATTCTCACCGGTACTCTTTGTCGAAATTTGACACACTTGAAAATGGGGCTTTCCAAAATCTGGCCACCTCCGCCCCACGAGGTGGCCATTAATTAGTTTTCCGACACCTCCTTCTGGGAGGCGCTATTAGTTTCAGCGCCTTGGCGTGCCCGGCAGCTTCTCTGCAGATGCCCTTCTCGACCGCAGGTCCAGCATTTAAGGGTCTTCTTCCCGTCTGCTTTCTGGGACATCAAAGACTCAACTCTATTCAAGAAGCTTCTCATCTGTCGCTCTAACCGCTCCACACCTGAGTTCGACGTGTCCGATTCGTTGACGGCTCGTATGGGGTGTCTGTCCTTTCGTGTTGCTTGCTGGGCTGCCTCGAATTTCATAGCAAACACTAGGGCCCCCTTTAAGTCCTTGAGATCCGCCATTCGGAGAGCTTTCTGGATTTCGGATCACGCACCCCGTCGATGAAGTGTTGCAGCGCCAGGACTTCTCTTACTTCAGTCGGACAGTCAGAAAACGCCAAGTGAGAAAGCCTCTCGACGTCCGTCGCCAGTTCTTGGAGCGTTTCGGACACTTTCTGCTGCCGTGACTTCAGCTGGAGTCTGCTGTAATCCTTCACACATTTCTCTCCGAAGCGTAACTCCAGAGCATTAACGAGAGCGTCGAAATCCAGCCGCTGTGTTTCCGGCAAAGTTTGCAAAATGTCAGCAGCGTCGGCTCGAAGAGAAGCAGCTAACTGGCAGGCCTTGGTCTGGGAGTCCCACTGGTTTGCATCCGCCACTATGGAGAATTGGGTCTTATACACCTGCCAAGAGGACTTTCCGTCATATGTAGAAAGCTTGATGGAAGGCTTGGAATAAGGAGCTTGAAACTTAAATTCATCCCCTTGACCAGTCATGACTTTCTGCTTCAATTTCTCTAGTTTGCTCTCCATATCTTCGAATTTATTTTCAAATTTGTTCTCTATATCCACAAATTTGTTTTCGAATTTATTTTCCACCGACTCGATTCTTCCTTCCATTTCTTCAAATTTCTTGTCCATAGTCGTCAATTTGTCGCCAATGCCCTTCAAATCACTTTTCAACTCTTCCTTGTTCGCGGTCAACTCCGATTTCATTTCGCCCATATTGGCATTCATGCTGGTCAAGTCCGATTTCATTTCGCCCATATTGGCATTCATTTCAGTCAATTTTTCTAGAAGAGTCTGGAACTGGGCCTCCATCGCTCTTGTTGTCGGCATTCAATCCCACTTCTGACACCAATTGTTGCGTTTTCGGGGGTTCGAAATGATTGAAGCCGAAGAGCGGAATCCAAAACAATTTTATTCTTGGCCAAAACAGTCCTCCACAAATTGTAGAACAGTTTGAGAAATTCACGTACAATCGATGAAAATACTGATAACACAGATGCAATACACTAACAAAAACAATAGCAAACACTCAGCACAAAAATAATGACTCAATAAAAGCAATAACACACGCACTATGCAATCGTCTCTCTCAAGCAGAGAGGTATCACTTGCATGAAAGCTGAGATCTGACTAACTAACTAGCCGGCTCGGGCCCTTTTATACCTTTCGGTCAGAAACCTCTGGCACTTGCCAGAATAATCTAGAAATAGAAAGATCTAGCAAAATCCGGAAGGTATGAGAAAAGCTCAATACATAGTGTTACAATACCGCGATAGGGTTGCCAGACAGGGTTATTAGGAGCAGGGTTGCCATGGTCGCCAAGCTTATCGGCCACATTTGGCGACATATCGCCAAATTTGGCGATATATCGCCAAATTTGGCGCCAAAAATTAAGTCGCCAAATCCGTCGCCAACTTGGCGCTAGCTGCAATATTTGGCGAGTTTACCATTTAAACCAATGTTAAAGCATGGGGGCCGTGCAATGCAGTGGAAATGATATTACAGGTAGACAGGGTTGAAATCACATTAGATACGACAAATTAGACTGTAGAAATGAACACAAATGAGTAGAAACAATTAGAATAAGACTAAATTCGTAACAATATTTAGCTTAGTAAAAACCTCCTGAATAACAGGGACCAATTTTAGTGGAGCTTTCTTTTTATCATTGGGCTTTCCAGCCCTCTAACACTGATCGCAAGTTTTTACAAACTGTTCCATATCTCTATAGCAATTCGGCCAGTAAAAATATCGTTTTAATTTGTCTTTGGATTTCGTAATTCCCAGGTGTGCAGATGTTCCCTCATGACACAAGGATTTAATGGGGTCTCGCAACTCTTCCGGCACTACTATTAACTTCACCACGTTACCTAACTTATCTTCACGATTTTTGACCAATAATTCCTTCTCTAGCGAATAAACCTGATTGGTAACCTGCACTTGACTGGCTGCCTGTTCGTATAAGGATTTAATCTCCTCGCTATTTTTTTGAGCATTGATTAAATTTTCTCGCGTAACCCTTAGCAGCGCTAATTCCGGAACATATTCCTGGAGTGCAGGTATTAAAATTTCGTCCTCTGCATTCGAAGAAACAATTATAGCCTCATCTTTCCCCCTTTTTAGCATCACCACTATCTATTCCCCTTTCTTCTCTAGCCGCTTTGACTTGAGACCTTGTTTGGACAGCATTCAATATTTCGACTGGCAGGAAATTATAGCCTAAATTTCCTTTTATTAGCTCGGCCGTTTTATTTCCAAGCAAATATCGACCGTGTTGATTTAAGTGATTTCCACAAACCGCTGCTTTGGTTTGCACCGTTCCAAAATTTCCGGAAATTTCCACGACCGCCAAAGGTAAACAAACTAATTCTGGGCTTAACAGTTGTTTTACCCAAACATTTTCACCAGAGAAAGAAGAAGGATTTATGTATTTTGCACATACTAAATCTATTGTTGCTCCCGTGTATTGTGTATCTCGTGACCATTCACAGAGCCCTTTGTTGTATATGAATTAAGAAAATCCGAGTTTTCATTCCCTTCAATATTATTGAGAGTTTCCGTCGTTTTGTTTTTTATTAATTTAGGGCAAACGGCTTTTATATGTCCGGGCATATTGCAATGATAACATCTTTGTATCACTCGTTTTTCAAAAGTTCTCTCTCTAGTACTCTCCGGAACAGAAGCTCTAATCTAGGGGGAGTTTTCCCAAATCTATTTTCTTTTTCCTTGACCCCTGAGTATGTCATAATTTTATCATTTCTGCCCCACCTATCCATGGGTTTCGAATTTATCTTTCGGACGTCCTCATAATTATCAAAGAGTTCTGCTATTTGAGTAGCTGATTTAAGGTTTGCCCAATTATCTAAAAATGATCTTTCTTACTAGCATTGGCGCGTTTTTTAATTGATCTACCACCATTAGATCTTTAAGATCTTGAAAGGTATTTATTTCTAAGCCAATCAGCCACTCATCTAGATAATTCGTAATTTCAAAAGTGAAATCCTTCCAGGTGCTATCGGATTTTTTCTGGTGTTGGACAAATTTTTGCCGAAAGACCTCCGGACTTAACTTGAATCTTTTAAGTAATAATTTCTTTACATAATCGTAATTTTCGGCCTGTTCCTCCGGTTCGCGAGCAATAAATTGCACGATCTCTAGGGGTAACAAACCCAATAATTGCCCCATCCACTCTTTCTTTTCTATTGACGCCCTTTTAGCCTGGCGTTCAAAGATCACTAGATATAAACTAATATCTGACTGCTTAGGATCAAAATCTGGGATCAATTTTTTAAAGTTTAAATTAGAGGTTACAGAACATGCATTTGTAGAATCGTTTGATTCCTCGTTTACCCTGAATCCGGATTCTATTTTAAACCTTTCTAAATCAAATTTGAGCTGTAATTCTTTCTCTTTTAATACCTGCTCCTTTACTAACTCCTCCAATCTCATTTTTTCAGCCCTTTCTAACTCCTCTAATCTCATTTTTTCAGCCCTTTCTAACTCTTCCAATCTCATTTTTTCAGCCCTTTCTAACTCCTCCAATCTCATTTTTTCAGCCCTTTCTAACTCCTCCAATCTTTTTCCGTTTGCAATGATAGTCTCATACAGATTTTTAACAAATTCCTCTTCATAACCTTCACTGTTAGTGATTGCAATTTTTATGCTAGGGACAGTCATATTTAAAGTGGCATTTATTCCTAATTCCTCAGCAAGTTGCAACATGTCTTGCTTTTTTCCCTTTACCAAGGAAAGCCATTTTTTAAACAATATCAAATAAATGTCACGCTAAATTTTGCACTATTTTTTTTTTGTTACTATTCTCTATTAATACAATAACACTGGTCCCATGCATACACAGAAATACACAAAGAAAAACTTAACACTAAAAATAATCAAAATCATTCAAGAGACTTAAAACACAATAAATCTTAAGCTAAAATTGCACACAATGCTTGAAATACAATTACAATTCTCTAGAAACAAAATAACACTGTTCCCATGCAAGAAAAAAAACACTAAGTATTTCAAAATTTGTAAAGAACATTTTAACCAAAATTCCTAATACAATATGCAGTTTGCAACTCAAAAATATAACAGTACTCACCCATTTGAAGTACTTAGCTTGCTGTCAGAAGCAAATTATGTGCAGTAATATAGCACTAGTGGTTTTGAACTCTTCCGTGTGAACAATGGTCCTTTTGACCAATCTTGAATCTTTCACCCTTAACAATAAGTGTGGTCAGTTTGACCAGCCTTGAATTCACTCGTGGCACTGCTTCAAAGATGAATTCAATCGCAGCACTGCTTCCGAAAATCGCTTTTCCTTCGGACACTGTGGCCGTAAACACTATAGATCAGTTTGATCTTCTTTGAGCAGGACGCTCTTTTTCTCGAAGCTGAATTCAATCGCAGCACGGCTTGCGAAGATCGCTTTTCCTTCGGACACTGTGGCCGTAAACACTATAGATCAGTTTGATCTTCTTTGGCAGGACGCTCTTTTTCTCGAAGCTGAATTCAATCGCAGCACGGCTTCCGAAAATCGCTATTCCTTCGGACACTGTGGCCGTAAACACTATAGATCAGTTTGATCTTCTTTGAGCAGGACGCTCTTTTTCTCCGAAGCTGAATTCAATCGCAGCACGGCTTGCGAAGATCGCTTTTCCTTCGGACACTGTGGCCGTAAACACTATAGATCAGTTTGATCTTCTTTGGCAGGACGCTCTTTTTCTCCGAAGCTGAATTTAATCGCAGCACGGCTTCCGAAAATCGCTATTCCTTCGGACACTGTGTGGCCGTAAACACTATAGATCAGTTTGATCTTCTTTGAGCAGGACGCTCTTTTTCTCCGAAGCTGAATTCAATCGCAGCACGGCTTGCGAAGATCGCTTTTCCTTCGGACACTGTGGCCGTAAACACTATAGATCAGTTTGATCTTCTTTGGCAGGACGCTCTTTTTCTCCGAAGCTGAATTCAATCGCAGCACGGCTTCCGAAAATCGCTATTCCTTCGGACACTGTGGCCGTAAACACTATAGATCAGTTTGATCTTCTTTGAGCAGGACGCTCTTTTTCTCCGAAGCTGAATTCAATCGCAGCACGGCTTGCGAAGATCGCTTTTCCTTCGGACACTGTGGCCGTAAACACTATAGATCAGTTTGATCTTCTTTGGCAGGACGCTCTTTTTCTCCGAAGCTGAATTCAATCGCAGCACGGCTTCCGAAAATCGCTATTCCTTCGGACACTGTGTGTGTGTGGCCGTAAACACTATAGATCAGTTTGATCTTCTTTGAGCAGGACGCTCTTTTTCTCCGAAGCTGAATTCAATTGCAGCACGGCTTCTGAAGATGTCTTTTTCTCCCTGCGTTGCGGTCCGTCCGTAAAAGCCCAAAATTTCCTCCCCTCTCACGGGTCCTGAATGCTAACTTTTTATCCCAAAGCGCTGCCACCAAAACTCTAAGCTGTAACGTTTGAAAGAATAACGGTAGCGTATTCTTGGTTAATTTAAATATGGAATTTATTTACGTCACAACTATTGAATATTATTTACAGAATGATACAATACAGTTATTAAAGTTAATTATAGATTGTTAGAGTCCACTATTTTGTGAGAGAAGGATTCGTTGGCCACCGCTCACGTGCAAGTTCAAAGCATCTCTCCCTCATCTTCCGGTCGACGAGCTACATTCCTCGGAGGTCAAAAGGGGTTGCGTTGCAGCTGCAGATGCACGTGTGGGTGTCGGATCCACAAAGAAGCCGACTAGATGTTGATGTTTTGGAGAAGTGACGTTACAATACGCATTTATCTGTTAGAATAGGCGTTTTGAATCAGAATATATGAGAACAGAAGGATTATCACTGATTTCGGAAACTTGTTATTTGTAAAAATTATTATTTGACCATTCGGATAAGATTTGTGTTTAAGTATGATTCGACAGCAGATTACTCAATATAAAAAGTAGAAGGAATTCGTTCATTTAGCTATTATGTTTAATATTTCAAACCAAATAAAATGTAAAAGCAAAACTACTTGTATACTTTTCCAAATAATAATTTAGAAAAAGTGTCTTCAATTTCTAATAATATTGTTTTAACTCTCTCTTCCTATATATATATATTTATATTTATATATATTGTTACGAATTTTGTGTAAATAGTGTAAATAATATGTATTTTAGTGTTTAATGCATTTATATTACTCTATGTTATATTTATTTCATGTTAAAATTGTACTATTCACAAGCAATGCCGCCGCTTACGTTATAATGGCAATTCAATGAAAACTTGGCGAAATCTTGGCGGTAGAGCCAAGTTAGCATCATTTTGGAGACCAAATTGGTGGCCAATTTGGCGAGTTTAGCGATCATTTTGGCGTCATTGGTGACCATGTTGGCGAGTTCGGAACCCTCTGGAATCTTCTAGAAAGTAGTAGATCTCTCCACTAGTGCCACGTTCAATGACACGAGCGGTTATATTTCTGGAAGTTTCAGTCGCGCCTATAAAAACGATGCTCGCCGGTACGGCGGGGAGTCTTGATTAAGCCAGCAAGTAGTGAGAATTGTTTTGACTAGCGATTAGCTCGGCTATACTTGTGAATAATCTTTACGTACGTGTATTTTTAAACACTGTTCTTGTGTTTGATTGCTGTGGAAGGTGTGAAGACCTTCGGATATTTATCCTGTGAATATTGCTGATGAATCCTGTATTGAAAGGATTGGATTTTCGAAAATAAATTCGCATCGCTCTTAAAAACTGATTATTTTTTCTTAGTGATTGTTTTTGCATAAAATCCTCGAACCCTCGGATCTACGTAACAATATATACTAGACACTTAACGGCCAGTTTAGTTTGTTATGTAACAAGGTAACATCAAAAATTAAAGAAATCAGAAATGCTTTTAACCGTCAATTTGTCTTATGTGTACCATAACGGGTATATTTTTTAATGCACAAAAATATACTTATTGTAATACCATTGAATGTACAATGTTTTTGGTTAATTCTTGAGGAGTATAAAGAAACAAATGCGATGGTTTGCCAAATCTCGAACATGCAACATATAATTGGCCGCGCGAAAAGCAAGAGTTTTCTAAATCTAAGCCACAAATTGTCATTGTTTGACCTTGTGACTTATTAATGGCCGTAGTAAATACCAAGCGAATTGGAAATTGTAAAAATTTGAATGGGTAGGTGAGTCTGAAAAAATCATTGGGATCTGTGGTAGAAGAACAACATCACCTTGAAGTTTACCGCTCAAACTAAAAGGCCCCAAAAATATTGCCCACGAATTTTTTATGAACAATCGCGCGCCCTTACATAATTTTGGTGCATTTTTAGCTAATTGCGATATCGGACCGAGTTGTGAATCTAAATCACTCTCGAATCCACTTGAACCCACACAAAAATATCATCCAAATCCGTCCTGCCGTTTAGGAGGAGTTCAGTTACATACACACGCACAGAAGAATTATATATATAAAGATATGTGCCGTATCTCGTGGCGAAATGAATAATCTTTCCGATTCTGTAATTATTTTTTGTCTGATTTTGAAAGAAAAGTTAGATTGCAATTTTAAATACGGCGAAAATATCGGACAATTCTCCCCTCTTCTTTCTTTTTTTTTTTCCTTCACGCGCATTAGCAGAATAAGCAGCACACAGGGTTAAAACAATTATGTGTGTTTTAAGGTTTTTAATTAATATCTTTTTAACTGATTGCGATATTGGACCGAATTGTGGATCTAAATCATTCTCGAATCCACTTGAACCCATACAAAAAATGTCATCAAAATCGGTCCAGTAGTTTAGGAGTCTGTCACATACACACGCACAGAAAAATTATATATATAAAGATTATTTGAAAAGATATTAATTAAAAATGCTAAAAAAGCATGATTCTTCTGATTTTTATAACAATAAAGACACTTTTTGGCCAGTTTTGCTAAAAATCGATTTTCGACGCCAACTTATGTCATTTTTATAACAATCACGTTGTTACAACAATGCAGGTGAATATTGAGTTGAATGTTTTTATTGTTTTTAATTAATATTTTTTAAACTAATTGCGATATTGGATCGAATTGTTGATCTAAACCATTCTCGAAACCACTTGAACCCACACAAAAAAATTACATCAAAATCGGTCAAGCCGTTTAGGAGGAGTTTAGTTACATACACATTCACAGATTTTTATATATAAAGATATAAATGTATCATGTTCAAATTTTCAATCGTTAAACTTGTAGTGGATGACACTTGATGTTAAAACATTTTTTCAAATATTAGTTCATTAGTTAAATTAAAAAAAGAATAAATAGTAACAAACAAAAATAATAGTCCAATAGCAAAGATAGAAAGGAAAATCATTCGTTGTGTCCCTGTAGCGCAATGGATAGCGCGTTGGACTTTTAATCCAAAGGTTGTAGGTTCGAATCCCACTTGGGGTGGCTTAATTTCTGAGAATGTAATTTCCTTTTTACTGTACTGTTTTTTTAGAATAATTAAATTTAATTAATGAATAAATAGAGTAACAAACAAAAATAGTCTAACACCCTATTGAAAAGGTAAATTGAAAATTGAAAGGAAAACCGCTTTCTATTTTATCACTTAATACTGTGGTTCTGTCATATGTATATACATATTTATATTCATTGTAACTGTTTAATAAAAGTAACTAAAATAAAAAATTTCTTTGTTGACCTAAGTAGGAATTTACTTAAAAAGTTTTTTATATTACTTGTTTTTAAATATGCTATTGTTAAATTATTCTGTTTTGTCTGTGCATATTGCTCAAACAGTACCAAAAATATACTTAATTATTAATTGTTAATGTAGCTCTATATCACATCACTTATTTTCCTCTTTTAATTTTAAATTTCTGGAAAACATTTTTGATATAATTAAGTTATCTTAACACACACGTTATCTTATATAATTTTTGACAATTAATAAATAAATATTTTCAATTCCTATACATCCCTCTTTCTTATTTTAAGTATTTTAGACCTAAATAACCGAGCAAATTCAAAGCTAGATTATTCACAGGTTACAAAATATTTCAGTGAAAAATAAAAATAGTATACCATCATAAACAGCAGTTTTCATGATGAGATCGTAAAGAAAATCAATGGGTTTCTCTGGTCGATCTATGGTGAGGCGCTCAACATGGTCTGAAATAAAGGAATTTTATTTGGATCTTAGAAGAAAATCTTCATTCACAATTTCGATTAATATAAATTCCCCACCGTAGCTCTGATGGGCCTGTTCTTCTGTAACATTATTCATTTTAATAAATTAGTTTTGCAAATGGTTCTTCGCTGCCTTCGAATTCCCTGTACCAAACGATGAATTCGTGTTCGAAAGTTCGAAAAAATAATTTTAATCACGTGACGGAGATAATGCAGCATTTCCTACCTTTTCGCATGAATGAGTGAGTGAATATCAACGTCGCACTGTTCAACTACACGAGGGCTTTTGGCGACGGACCACGCAATTTTGAACCATGGTCATGTGACGTGGACGACACCTGAGCCAGCACCACCCACTCCTTACTATTATAACACATTAATGGGAGGACATTTGAGCTCTCGACAGATTTAATGTGTATCTCTCCCCTACACGGCGGATCTTTAGTGGTACTGGGCTCGAACTCGTGACAAGGCCAACCACGATCCGATACCTTGACCATACGGCTACAGCATCCACTGTTTTTCGTGAGAGAGAGTTATATTAACGTCGCACAATAAAGCAACATGAGAGGGCTATTAGTGGAATGCCCAAGGGAACCGAGCTCTTCCGAATGAGGTTTAGAGTTACAAAACAATCCCCCAGGAAACAACCACCCCGCGTTCAATCTTTATTGAGCAAAATCGTAGTTTACATTTTTTTTATGCAGTAGCACACATTAAATTTACATATTACAAATTAAAGGTAATAGGGACGAAATACATATGTTATATTGCAAGGTACACAATTGAGAACATAAAAGGTAAGAGAAGGATAAAGAATATACATTATTCCAGAGCATTCTTGCAAATACATCAATATAAATATAAAATACAAAATGCACCGTACAAAAAGTAGAAAACATTTGGGAAAGGAGGGGGAAAGAGAGGGGATGTGATCACATAAGAGTACCGATCCAATCCTACCTAAGTATTTTTTGATCCCGGATTGAAGAGGCAATTTTAATACATGATTTTAGATTAGAGTAAATGAAAGGATTTCTAATGATAGATTGGAACCAGGATTTTTAGCATTTTGAGATGGAGAGACCCAATGGAAATCCTTAGTCAGAGGACATGTGAACACACAATGGTCAGCATCTCCAACTGAACCACAAAAAAACAATTGGGAGTAGCTTTTAATTTGAAGCGATGCAAATAAGAAACAAATGGGCCATGGTTTGTTAAGAATTGCGGGACGTAACTGGAATTAGGACTATTGGTAACGGACCTATCATTTTTGAACCATGGTCAAGTGACGACGACGACACCTGAGCTGACCCCCCCTCCAAACTACAACACCACACCAACGGCAGTGCATTGAACCTCGACAAATTTATCGTTATTCGGCCCGTAGCTGGTCGTTTTTCTCGTATGAAGTGCGATATTCGATTAATTTAGTACTAATATTTCATACATCGCTCTGTTTGAATTAGTAGAATACTAGTGATCAACTGATTGCTGATTTATAATCAAAAAAGAAAAAAAAACTCATATTTGAAGGCATTTGAAGGCAAATTTGGAAGGTTTACATTTTGTCATATCTTTTATTTAAAGTGAAATATTGCTTGTAATATTTGTATTGGTACTCGTCGATTACAGGAATCAGGAAACCAAACACGTAGACAACACGTCGAATTCTGGTATGTCATTGTGCTTGTATAATGAATGATTCTTGTTGGAAAATATCGCCAGTGTTCGGAAATAACTCGAAAA